>JAMXBB010000011.1:78196952-78229345 GCA_024138015.1 Lumnitzera littorea
AACTCATAGGGCACTACACTCCCTTATGATACCATTTTAGGGTTCTTGCTAGCATAGGGAGCTGTACCTTCCTTTCAGTAACATTTTAGGGTTCTTGCTAGCCTACAAGGATGCTACCTTCCTCTTGGTATCATTTTAAGGTATTCGTTAGCCCACAAGGGCACTACCTTCCATTTTAGTATTTTTTAGGATTCTTGCCCTCTCTTAGGGTGCTACCCTTAAGTCAATATCACTTTTACGGTCAACTAGTTTATACCATTCTCTGAACCCACTCTTATGTCTTAGCCAACTTTGAGCGCCTTCTCTCTCCTTCATCTTTTACCTTTCACTAAATCCCCAATGGATCAGGCTTAGGATAGTTAATTAGTTGTATAATTTCTTAAGGCAAATTTATTCCCAATGCAAAAATAGTATCTCCTTTTGTCTTTATGGTAAAGTTTGAAACTTTACCGCAATGAGGAGCTATTATAGACATCCTAATTTCTCCCCCCGTAGTTTTAGAGTTTTTTTTTTTTTTAGAATAAGGAAAAAACGGTCCTAATTCAAAAATACAAAAGAAAAATAAAAAAATAATATACAAAAAATTGAAAAATTAGAAAAAGCACAAAAAATAGAAAACTTTAGAAAAAATACAAAAACTTAGAAAAATAGAAAAGGGGAATTAGGATTTATTTTATTTTATTTTTTTATTATTTATCTTGAGTCGTTTCGAGGGTATTTATTTTGATAAATTTTTTAAACATAGTCAAAAGGATTTATAGTTTAAATATAATTTAGTTGTATAATATTTTAGGTTATGGGGCAACAGCTCATTTGATAATATATTTGGTCTTAGTAATGGAAAAGAGATGAGGTCTTGGGTTCAATTCTTATAACGTGTAATTACACTTTTGTTTCCTTTTTGCCCCTAAATTGCCAAGTGTCTTAGCCCTATTGCACCATGTCTCTATTAAGACATGTGACGGTGTCTAGTTAGGTAGCATGGTTGACGTGGCATTGTGTGGCACTACATCAGCAGACTTTTTCATTCCCTTTCCCTCAGTTTCTCACACTTTCTCATGTGATATCAAGCTTGTACAACTCACTTTGCACTCATTTTTTATCTAATTTTCTTTTGATTTCTCTAAATTAATGGTGAAATTGCGAAGTTGACATGGAATACTACGAATTGGCAATAAGAAATGCATCTATATTCATTTTTTTGAGGATTAAAATAGGGTTTGAAAATCGAAAAAAGTTCAGAAAGCACAAATTTTTCTTTGCTCGAAGTCTTATCATTTAATGAGAATCGAAGCTTATAATTGAAGCCGAAATCGCTAATTTTAAGGAATCGCTATTTGACCCTTTAAAGGCACTTTCAAACACAATGAAAGAAAATGAAAGTTAAAATCGCCATTCCATGCCAATTAGTTTCTACGTACCAATCACGACACAAGTTTATTTATGTGAGATGGTGGAGTTCTCCAAAGGAGTGCTTACATGCCTCTACTATCCGTTTATTATATGTTTATTTTCATCTCTATGATTATATATAGATATATAGACATACATGCATACACACATATATTATATTTTAATGCATTTTTTCTTATATTTTGCGATAAAAATCTTGTTTTAGTTTGTATTATTGCATGCATAACTTGGTACATCTACTAGATATAAAAATCATTTTAAAACAAAATATCTTTTAGAAATAAAAGTTAAAAGCTTGAAAAATGTTTCTAAAAATAGAAAAATTTTTCAAAAAGAAATGTAAGAACTTAAACTCAAATAGTTTTAAAAATTCAAAAAAAAAGAAAAAAGAAGAAGCGATTATAAATAATGATAGCTTGATCCCAAATAGTAGCTATATAGACATATTAGGAGTAACCAAGAAAAAATCTAAATTTTTTTTTCTCTTTTAAGGAAAGAATTTGCTTTTAAAAAATAAAAATTAGTTGTTTTTTAAAGAAATAAAAATTATATTTTTTTAGATTTTTTTAAAGAGATCTTCTCTTAAATTTTCTTTGCTACAAATGGTTAAGTTATTTAAATTTAAGGAAATAAATCGAACCTTTTAATTAGAAACCTTGTTTAGTAGCTGTATAACTTTAAATGCAATGTCCCCAAATCTCGATTCTTTTTTGTTTTTAAGGTTTTTTTTTTTTAAAGACTAGTGCTTAGTTAAAAATTATTCCTCCCATGCAAATTTTAACTAAAAATTTTCCCATTTGATCACATGTCAACTCCTTAAAAAAAAATACTTAAAAAATGTTTTACCTAATTTTCCGAGCTTTATATATTAAATGAATAGGTTTAATAGGGTTAAGCGAGTATAGGGTGACCCTACCCTATAAGTACAAGTTCCCAAACTTTGTTACCTATACCTTACCCTATAACATTTTATAACCACCAAGTACAGGGAACAGGATACCTGTAGAATCTGTAAATTTTTTATTCTCATAAATTTCGATATGTTCAGTTTCTACTTATTTTCTTTTCCTTTTGTAACATCCTACGCCAAAAGTAGTGAATAGCTAAGCTAACAAATACTAATAGGTCTATTTTAACCACTTAGCTCGAAAGTTTCAAATTTGTGTTAATAAGATATTCACAACCATAGTCTTATAAACTAATACTATAACATTTCATAATTCAAATGGGACAATTAACTATAAGGTCTTGCAATCTCTTCCCCTTAAATATGGGATGTCTTTGTTATGAGACCTTACAATTGAGCTCAGATCGTCCCTTTTTTTTCGGTATATGATTTGAGCTATCTATTATTTATAAGTTATCTTAAAGAGATGTAAGGAGTCATACTTTGGTAACATTTCCTACCTTTCTCGAACCTCTTCTCTAAACTGAAACCAAACCTAAAACATTCATCTACTAGTAAAGAGCCCGCTCTGATATCATTTGTAACGCCTTAGGATAAAAGTAATGAATAGCCAAGCTAACAAATATTAAGAGGCTTATTTCAATTACTTGACCTAAAAGTTTTAAACTTGTATTAATAAAATATTCACAATCATGATCTTATAAATTAGTACCATCTTCTCACAATCCATGTGAAAAACTTAATCATGAGGTCTCATACCTTCTAATTTTGTTCATTTATTTTTCTTTTTGATTATTTTATTTATCGATCATTATTATATAAACATATCAATTTTTGTGAAATCTCGATATTAACTTTAAATACTAAATAAATAATTGTAAATTGGACTTGTTTGGGGGTTAACTTATTTTGGCAATAAGTATATTCCTAAATTAAAAATTACAATATTTCAAATCATAGTTAGTATCTATAATGATGCTCCATGCATCATAATTATTAAATCCTAATCTTTTGACCAAATTTTTTCAAACCATAAATCCTAATTTTGGATAAGAGAAAAATATACAGACATTAATCTCAAATAAATCTTGATTTGAACAATACTAAATAAATTTATTACAAGATATTTTTCAAATCTAATACAAAGAAATTATTACATCAAAATAAAATAAGTTAATAACATACTTTATTTTGGTGGTTTTACGCAGATTATTATTATTTTTTTAACTTTAATAGAGTTGAACATACTAAATGAGGAAAATGGAGTGGAAAGAAAATGAAATAAAGAAATGACTAAGGAGAAAGAGACTAATACAAGAACATCAAATTTAGTTTAAGATTTTTCATAAGTTGTGTTTCATTATTTTTTTTTTAAATCCATACAAATGAAATAATATTATTTTTTTATTTATTATTACAATGTAAATATAAAATACTTTATAATTTGTACTCTATATACTTAATAATACATATTTCATAGTGAGTATATGGTACTATGACTTCATACCTATACCCTAGGTTTTAGAAAATTATTACTTAAAACCTATCTTATAACTTTAAATACTTATCTCGAAATCTACTCGATTGAATAAGGTTTGAGTGGGTAACTTATATGATAAAGTTATCCACTTACTTCTAAGGTTTGATATGAAAATAAATTGAAAAGAATGTAAGAAATTTAGAGTTGACAATCTTTATTGAACTATTTATGGCAAGTCTATTTCACATTTAAATAGTAAAATTAAATTGCTATCTTTTCCCTATAGACATATCCATGCCTTAGTTAATTCAAGAAGTTGCTATCATAGCGAAATAAACAATTGCAATTCCCTTGTACATTCATATATTAAGATTGTTTTTTCAAATACTTTTATAACCGCTAAAAAATGCATGAAAATATACCATTTCAAGAAAATATTGTTAGGAGGAACCATGTTGCAACAATAAGACTTTTTCCTTAAAACAATGAGATCTTAGATTGTTCTTATATATTATTTATACTATTGTAAATCCAACTAAATAAATTAATGACTAATATTATTTATTTATTCATTATATATTTAAGATTTAGGATTTTAATCCTACTTTATTACACTCCGTCAAAATAACAAATTAAATATTTTTTTGGCATTGGAGTTCAATATATTTTGAAAATTGCTTATCCCAAAAAGAGACCCCATGGGATTTGGTTTCCTTTTAATTTCAGAACCCAACCGGCCAAGACTTAAAGTAAAAATACTGGAGTGAACCCCAAGCCACCTTGGTTCATAACCAGAGTCGTCGCTTTCCGCAATTCCACTCTCTTTCTAGTTCCACTCTTTTCAAATCCCTAATTCTATCTGTCTCCCTTTTATAACTTTCGATGTCGGTACGTATTGTAGCTTCGAATCTCAATCACTCATACGTATTTCAATTGCGTTAAAGGATAATAATAATTTTTGTTAAATTTGATTTTTTGATGCCAGATCTTCGAGTACAATGGAAGTGCCCTAATCGCGATGGTAGGGAAGAACTGCTTCGCAATCGCTAGCGATCGGCGTCTCGGAGTTCAACTCCAGACAATCGCTACTGATTTCCAAAGGATTTACAAAATCCATGATAAGCTTTTCCTTGGACTTTCTGGACTTGCTACTGATGCTCAAACACTGTAAGGACAAGCCTTTTACTTTATTTTTCGTTTTACGGTCAGCATTTTTGTTGGTTTTGAGTTTAATTAGGGTTTTGGTTTGGTCTTGTCTTTGAAGGTACCAGAGGCTTGTGTTTAGGCATAAGTTGTATCAGTTGCGTGAAGAGAGGGACATGAAGCCTGAGACCTTTGCAAGTCTTGTTTCGGCTCTGCTTTATGAGAAAAGGTTGGGTTTTTTAATAAAACTGGAATTTTGTGATTAAGGTGCTTGTTGTAATGCCCTAATGTTTTGCTCATAAATTTAAGGTAATTGGTGTGTTTTTGTTGGAATGATTTTGTGTACGTCTTTCATAAGTTAATTTCGTGCTTGATTATGTCTTTTGACTACAAATAGGTTACTTGTGAAGGAAGTCAGGTTATAGTTCTAATTTACTTTCATTGCAAGGCCTTTGAATGTTGTAGAAACCTTATAGGATTGATTTTGGGATGTGTGAGTTGAGGCCATTGCGTACTTTAAAGCTAATTAATATAAAGTCAGTAAGAGCGTAGTGGAATGCATATATAACTGCTATTCTTGAGAAAATCACTATGTTCTGCTCCATACCAAAGCCCAACTTTTTTTTCTTCCCCCCTTCCTTTTGGGTTTTGGGGTGGGGCGGGGGTTGAGCATGCATGGAAATATTTATTACTAATACATGGGCATCTGGGTCATTGTTTTGCTGACCCATGTGCATCTATTGGCACCTCTGAAGGTTCTTAATCAAATTTCAATTCTTAATCGTGTAGGTTTGGTCCATATTTCTGTCAGCCCGTGATTGCTGGATTGGGAGATGAAGACAAGCCTTTCATTTGTACCATGGACTCAATTGGAGCTAAGTATGCTGCTTTTCTTTCCCAATTCATTGTTACTTGGCTTGGGTTTAACTGTTATACGTAGCATGAAGTATGAAAGAATGATATTGCTTTAATGCCATCCTTGCAACGTTGCATATGCAGCTGTCTTTTTATGGTTTTGTTGTTGGTTGCAACTTTATTATATCTACTTTTGTTATGTTTTTAATCATCTTTGAAGGGTGGACAGTTGTGTAAACATGAAGCTGTCTATCCGAATGATGGATGCTTGCTTCAAGTGTCTTTATTCTATGCTTTATTTGTCAGTTTTGTTATTTTTGCTTGTTTTGTAACGTGTTGCTTGGTAATGCCACAAGCATCTGCAGGGAATACCTCTTTTACCATATAAGAAGCTTTTGGATATGTCATTAGTTAGATAACTTAGGTAGTTTCTATATATATGCCTTCACCCTCGTGTACTTTCATGGTTCATATATACTTTGATCCCTGGTGTAGCTAAAGTTGAGTAGATTTTTCATGTGCAGTTTGATCTATAAATCATTAGTAGTTCTTCTGGACATTGCAACCAATGTCTAAGATGTTATTTTGATTGGCAGTCAACTGTACCCTTGGGCCCTTGGGGCATTCATCAAAAGAACTTGTAGACTTTTGTAAAAGGGAAAATTGCAGTAAGCATCTAAACTTAGAGTTGATCTACAGATTTAAATTTATCAATTTATTTTATCAAGGTTCAGCAAAATGTGCAATCAATTGTCAGCTCCATTTAGTCTCCATTGACTATGCTGATGTAGCAGTTACTGGTTTTGCATCAACTGAATATGAACAAACATTTTTAAAGAAATTAAAATACAGTTAGATAGAAATAGTTAAAAATGAGTAAACAAGCAAGCGATAAATTGTAGTTAATTCCACTAGTTTATTTGCTGACACTCAAGCCTCAAGTTATTTTCTATAAAGAGAAAGCTGGCTGGCCTCTCTTATAAAACATAAGCAAAGTGATTGACTCTATTGAGAATGGTAATTGTAATGGATGGATACTGATAAATTTGTAATGGATGATTTTCTTTCTGCAACTTCCTCTCTCCCAACCACGTACATTAGGTGCATACAAGCTCATGGAGACATCTATACGACTGTATAAATTACATTTGGATTAATCCACTGCATAGTAAATTGCGACACCCTGGTAATCTTGTATCTGTATTGCCTACTTGTGTGATTAACTATAATATAATCTTTGATAAGGAGGTTGAATATCCTACATGAAACGTAGTGCACCTCCTTGTTGCTAAATTTATGTTATTTCTTGGAAAAGAATGCGTCATGATGCTTTTCTTTGATGTTAACCTAATTATTAGTTGGCAATGAACTAATTGGGCAAAAACACCAGCAAATATCACATATTATGTTGTTTGTTGATGAGAATGTAGTTTTATTTTTCTATTGCTCCATAGCTGACGTGCAAGAGTACATTGAATGTTTTTTATTGTTCATTGAAGCTTCAGTTTTTGCTGTTTCATTTAGGTTTCAGTCAATTGCAGTGTGTAGTATTAGGTCTTTGAGAGGTTTCTGCATGACTTTATTCCAACACAAAATGAATTTGCGTGATTTGTTTTTTTAACACATTAGAATTGTCATTTTGTGTCAGAAAGCAGTTGCATGCATATGCAGATTTCCTGATGTTTGGTCTTGGTCATATCTTTTCAATTAGATGATGAATTTCAAATGACCTGCTGATTCCATTGATATTGTCATTGGTGCAGGGAACTAGCAAAAGATTTTGTTGTTGCTGGTACTGCATCAGAGTCCCTTTATGGTGCCTGTGAGGCAATGTTCAAGCCTGACATGGTTTGTTGCTCAGAACGTTTATTTTGAAAGTTGATTGAAATTGCCATTTAGCATATCATAAAATTGATTATCAAATATCCACTTGCATTCAAGGAGGGTGGTTTCATGCACTAGAGCATCTCTCAGTGGGATAGAAGTAGTCTTGTATTTTTGTTTTGTAAAATTTTAGCATCAGAAAATAAATAATACATTGAGCACCTGATTTATTCAGTCCCTAGCTTATCAAGCCAACAGTTCCTGCAGAGTGAATTTAACTATCATCTTTGGTTTTTGTCCTGATTGTGTGGCTGATTAACTTAATTTTATGTTTTATGACACGATAACCATCGGTTCTAATTTTCTCTCTTATTTAGGAACCGGAGGAATTATTTGAGTCTGTTGCTCAAGCTCTCTTATCATCAGTAGATCGTGACTGTTTGAGTGGTTGGGGTGGCCATGTATATGTTGTGTAAGCCCTGCTTTTTTAAACTTTTACTAATTAAATATTTGATTTGGAAGTTATATTTGGAGCATATATTGCATGGGAGTTGTAATGGAAGGATTTTTGTCCCCTTCTATGGGCTAACTATTGGAAAAAAAAGTGGTATATGTTTGTGGTAAAAGAAGTTAAGTTGTTCTAAATTAATATATAATGAAGAGAGTAGCCTAGCTTGCATTGCTCAAGATAATAAGAATACACTGGACTTTCTTAATTGGAAAAGTACTGGGGACCTTACGGGTGATGTGATGAATTCAACTCCCTGGTAATGCTTAACGTGGTGGCTTTGCCGTGGCATCATGTGGATCTATTGGTTTACTACTTTGTAGTGTCTATTTTTCTTTTGGTGGATGGTTAACATGTCTGAAGAACTGTGGAATAAATCTCTGTATTTGGACCTACAATTTAACTGTGTTCATCTAAGCTGCTTAGGAATATATAATCTGAGTGATAGAAGAGAACAAATGTATTCTGCTTTTCTGTTCATTCTGGGGGAAAAATGATATTTGCTGCATGTAGATGGCAGATGGTAATGCTATGCTGCAGCTTCTCTGCAGATTGATAACATCTCACATGCATTTTGCCTTTGGCTTACAAACAAAACAGTTGTTTCTGTATCATTTTTGTCTATTATTATGTTGTTGTTGTTGGGTTTTTGTTCCTCTTCTTTTCTTTTCTTTTTCTTTTAAATATATTGGTGCATGCTTAGCCTCTTTAGGTTTCAACAGTTGATTTACTGTCAATATCGTGAAAATGCCATTTTTATGATATGCTGGTTGCTAAATGCCAAAGTAAGATCTGCTTTTTCCACTGGTACTGCAGAACACCAACTGAAGTGAGGGAACGAATTTTGAAGGGAAGAATGGATTAATCAATTTATTGGGCTGGAAGCTGGTTTTGGTAGGCCTCATTTGCTCCAAACCCCCCCGGACTGGATGCTGTTGCTTCTGCACACTTTCTCTTTAAATGGGAGAACATTATCGTTCTTGTGTAAACTTCTGCTTGACGTGATCCGTCATAATTTAGATTGATCAAGTGGAGTTTATATATCAAATTTAGCCTTTGCTGGAAACTAAAAGTTGGTGAATATTTTTTACTACGGTTGTTTGCTGTTAATTCAGTTGACGTGAAAGCTGAAAAAATGAAATTGCACGGTAATCCTTTCTAGGAAAAGGTTTGTCGAGATAAAGCTTTATTGGTGTAACGTTTACGATATAGATGTTAGTGAATTTCTGCCAGCATTAGGTAACATGGGATGATAGAAGTTGCACTTGCACCCCGACACCACCCCACCTCCACTTCTTAAGGCTGAGACAAGCAGGATACAATATCCTTTAATATCTCCTTTGCAACTAATTTTGTGATACTACCTCACGGTGCAAAAGTTTACTTCAGGGTTACGACCTAAAAACCGATAGAAATACTTGCTTTACTATCGGCTTTATATGAATCTCTGCTGAATGAAAAATTCTATTTCCATGCTCGGTTTGTTTGGAGGTACATGTTCCACAATTTATCTGGATGTCACACAGCAGTCGGTTGCAGTTTTGTTCCTATTCGGTGAGCTTAAACGAAAATGAGCTATTATATTTGCTATTTTGTGTTTTTATTTTTATTGTTATTTCAATTGTTTTAATGTTTAGTTTAAGTTTTCACTTCTACATCTTGCTTGTAAAGATCTATCAAGCTTTTATTAATTTAATTACATTTTATTGATAAAATTAAAGCAAATTTGGTAGTATGGTAATAGTTAATGCTAATGTTATATAAACTCTGTCGGAATTAAGTATGTAAATAAATTACCAACACTGCTATATATTAATTTTAGGTAAATTTTCATTCTAGTATATACTAATTTGAATTAAGCTAGCAGTCTAGAGCGTGATGATACTAAACTTATGTAATTTTGATATTATATTAATATTATTTACGTTGAGACCGCACAGAATTAGGTGTTAGGTCATAATTGATGTCGCCCTAGAAAAGATGAATGATGATATAATTGTCTAATATCCGTTCTTTGTTTTTTCCTTCCTTCATTGCTTTCGTTTAATTCTCTCTCGACGGATTGGGTGTTAAATTATGGTTGATGTCGTGTTGCCTCTATTCACTTATTATTGTGTTCGAAGAGTATTCACTCGTCTCTAATTTTAGTTATATTTTTAATCTATAAATGACAATATATTATTAGACAAAATGCAATCATGACACTATTTGGAGGAACTCAAACGCATTTAATGTTTTGATAAAATTTTTTTGAGAAAATTATAATAACATTACCTATGTTTTCGACTTGTACAAATAAGTGATATGTGTTCTTTCTCTTTGATAAATATATGATATGTGTTTTGTATCTATCTATTAATTTTATTTAGGAAAGTATATCAATTTTAGAATTGTCAAAAAAAAAAAAAAGTAAAATAATATTATTAGATATATTTTAATAATAAATTAAAAAAGAAAAAAAGGTAAGGGATATGTGTTTTTTCTTTTTGATAAAATATATGGTATATATTTAGTAACTATCTATTAATTTAATCAAGACCATGTATCAAGTTTTAAACTGCCCAAAACAATGAATTTTAATAAAGTAAATATTATTCAGTATATTTTAATAATATAATAAAAAAAAGCGACAGAAATTGAAAAAGAAAGAAAAAAACCCATTATTGGAACTGGTATCCTTGCTGGTTAACAAAGGGTTGCGAACATCCACGAGATTTGGTGAGTCTTATAACTTACTTACGATAGTGGATGGATTCTGAACACCCATCACATCTAAAAGTAAAAACAAAAGGAAAAAGAAATTTCCTCTGTAAAGCCTAATGGGTCATTACCAGGTCACAGGTTTTGCTCCTTTATGCTTTTTATTTTTTAAAAATTTCATAATAATGGGTGGCCATGGAAAAGACTTACTAGAACTCTTAGGCCATTTATGGCCCTTCGTCGACCACCTCAAGATGTGGGAATGGCCGATTACCAACTTTGGGGGTTGTGAGATCAACCTCTCCATTTTGGCAGGCCACCCTAGTGTAAGGGGCAATCGGATTTAATGACTGGTTTTCTTTTTTCTTTTCCTTTTTAAATTTTCTATTGATCTTTTTTTTTTTTTTCAATATTTTTGAATACTTCTATTATATTATTTCCAATATATTTGATAATATTATTTTATTGGATTAATTATTTTGGATTAGTTATGAATGCATGTCATGAGTTATTAAAAAGGAAAATACAAATCCTTATTTGTAAATAAGCTAAAACAAAGGTCATATTTTTATAATTTTCAAATATTCTTTGTTTATAAGAGCATGTAATTAGAGAAAATATTTATTCGGAAGTCTTGTCCGGGACATTAACTAGTGCCATGATTTGGAAGTTGTTGATAGTTCTTGTTGGAATAGCTCGAATTAAAATTAAAATGAAATAAGAAAATAGATGCTAATAATGGTATATTCCCTCCAAAAAATAAGCAGCGTAAATGGCTAATGCAATGTATGTATGCCGGGCATAGTTATTCAAAGCCCAGCCCGCATTGACCATCTCAACGCGTTTCCTTTACATTTCTGGACGGAGCCGTATTTTCCTTCCTTCCTTCCTTCTTCTTCTTCTTCTTCTACATCCGTGATGTTTACTCCTACACAACTCACTTTTCGGCTCCAATCCACTGGAAGTTAAATCTTGTCTGCACGTATGTACTATCTGCTCTCTCCCTAGACCCTAGTAAGCAGGAAATTTTTAAAAATATCATCAAATAGGAAAGTAATTATTTAATTTTTAAAATGGTTATCCCAAAACATTCTTGTAGTGACATGTTAACCAGAATTTCCCAACTAATCAAATCATTAACGTTATCGACAGCTGGGAGTTGTTTTTTTCCCTTTGCTTGGGATAACAGCTGCCTTAACCTTGACGTAAGTTTTAATATTTTTTGAATTCATAGTTAGCTAGACGAAAGAAATAAGAAAGTCAGTAGTTTTGAACAAAAAGGAATATGGAATGTCGTAATAAACAGGAGAAAGGTTTCCATGTTACTTGAGATGAATGAAGTTGATGATGAGTTGTCTTCTTTTTAAAGAAACTTGCTAATCCATTCCCGTTTCCAATTCCAAAACCCTTTACCTTCCACTTACATCCATATATCTTCCTCATAAGCAAGTCTGCCGTACCCGTTTCGAAAGAATTCGTTGTTGCATTTGCACCAATGGAAGAGGATGATGCCAAAGGGGATCCAAGCATTCCGACGCCTTCATGTCGGATCGATCAGCTCGATTCGGATATGGCTCTAGCAATGTCCTTGCAACATCGGGAGAGGGAATCCACCATGCTCTCTACCACGGATAACCAACACGAAGAGGAAGAAGAAGAAGAAGGAGAAGGAGAAGAAGGAGAAGAAGAAGAAGAAGAAGAATTCAGTGATTATGCATCCGAGGACGATGAGTACGATGATGGAAACGGTGATCCTGACTATGAATACTATTCCAGTCAAGGAGTGGAACCGGAGTCCGGATTCCCGGAGGAAGAAGGTAGCAACACCGATATGGACATGGAAGAGGACGACATCGACCCGGATGAAATGTCGTATGAAGAGCTGATGGAGCTAGGAGAGATCATTGGAGAAGAAAGGAGAGGGCTTACCTCGGATCAAATATCGAAATGCTTGACTCCTGTAAACTGTCAATCGGCAGCTAAAACGAGTATAGATCGATGTGTTATATGTCAAGTAGAGTATGAAGAAGGGGAAAACATGGTGACCCTTCTTCCTTGTGAACATCCTTACCATTCAGATTGTATCAGCCAGTGGCTTCAACTCAAGAGGACATGCCCCATTTGCACCACCGAGGTTTCACCTCCCAAGGTTTCTAGGATTATGCAATAGTGTTTCCCTTCATTCATCTTTTCTTTGTGTTTTTCTTTCACTCCTTGATTTGTAAATAATTATAAAAAAAAAAAAAAAAAACACATAGATATATCTGTGTGTCCGTATAGATTAATAGAATGAACTAAAAGATGTGATGAATGATTTAACTTTAGATGTTTATGTGATTATGTTGCTTTTTGACATGGGATGGAGTTGATTTCAATTTACCTTGTCAACCTCATGCAGTGGTTCAAAAATTTTGAGCTGTCCCCTCAAGCCCAATTTCTTTCAATTAAAATACACGATCAAGTTAATATTAGGACTCGTTGAATTAACTTAATTAAGCAACTTTGTATCAATGACTTGAATAGAATGGAAAAATCTAACCTATCGAGACCCAAGCAATCCAAAAGGATCATTGCTTCCTATAAATACCCACTAGTTCCTCTTATAATGAATCTCGTTCCAGCATTTAGCCTGAAAATTGTTACCTCTCCTTGATCTGTCACTACAACACTGAGTGCTTGTCAAGATTACCCTTCATCCTCTCTTAATCTCTTACCTTCTCTTCTCTTAGGTCCATTCTTCTTCTTCTTCTTTTTCTTTTATTTTTTATTTATATCTATTTTTATCTGTTTAAAATTTGATATTTGAAAAACTATTTTATTTATACTTTATCTGTTTTTATTTTATAATTATGATGAATGTGATGATTAGAATATCGGAATTATGAAACAAAATTTCATATACTTTTAAGAAGAAAGATTTGAAAAATATATATTTTATGCATTAAAGATGATATTTTAATTGGATAATTAATTTTAAAAGATGAATATATATAAAATATAGTTTTATTTTTTTGGTATCTTGATAAATGTAAGAAGAATTTTAGTATCTTACCCTTTCTAAACACAAGATTTTAAATAGATAAAAAACAAAAAAGATGAATCAAAATCAGCATAGAATCTTTCAAAGTACAATACTCATCCCAATCATGTGAAGTGCAAGTCATATGTTGCACGTACTTAAGCCATATCAATGAACCACACCACCGTATGTTTTAGCAACTTTAGTGGGGGAGTTCAACTATTTATAGAACAACCGGTACCTCTGCCGAGTACGAAAATTTTTATTTTTCCTTAATTTTAACTTATATTGAACTTTTTCCACGTAATATAAATTATTTGGAAGAACATAAAGAAAATTCTACTTTAAAAACACTTAATGAAAAATCTTGAAGTTCCCACTGATTGGAGCACGAAGAAAAAACCAAAATGTTAGAATCAATAGGTAGATTAGTCCTAGCCAAGATACCAGTCTATTATAAAAAGGAAAAAAAAAAAAAGAAACTAAGAATTACAAGTTAGGGCATATAAGATACGAGTGCATTTTTTTTTTTTTTTAACTATGGCCTATTTATTTTCCTAAAATATTGGAAAAAAAAAAGAAATTTGCTTATTTATAAAAGAAAGTTAAGAAAAAAGAGAAAAATATTTTCTTTTTAGAATTTTTAAGGTCGCACCATGTTGGGATGCCTACGTATTCATACGAGGGAATTAGCCGCCACGGTTGCGTTTTCAAAAATCTCTATTTTCAAAATTTTATAAAATTTTTTATGACTTCTCGATTTTTACTTTTTTTCTTTTTAATCCTTTATCGAAAGAGATCGAAAACAACCTTAATTGAAGGAAAAAACTCATTAATTGAAAAAAGAAAAGCCTTAATGTCTACTTAGTTTTAAATATTCTGAAGAGTTAAAAACAAATAATAATAGAACTCAAATTTTTACGGAACTCAAGACTAAACCCGAAGAGAACAAATCCCATCCTTTTTAAAAATTTTTTTGACGAGAACTTGATTTTTCATGAAATCCATAGCCCTTAAGCATCCAAGAAACCTTTGAAATCTAACATAAACCTAGTATCTAATTCTTACCTTAAGGTCTAGAAGGATGTATTATTTTTTCCTTTTTTTTTTTAATTTTGATTAGTAAAACATAATTAAGGAAAACACAACTTCCTAAAACTACATCAATTAATGTTTTCTTTTGTCCATTTTTTTTAAAGAATATATTATTTATTAATTAACAAAAGATAAAAAGTAATTTTCTTTTTGAGTTGGGCTGACTTGAGCACAAGGTAATCTTTTTCAGCCCAAGTAGGTCGGCCTGCCACAATGGACTGATTGCTTAAGTAGGACAAGTATATGGCTTAGACCAAGTACGGACGCCCAACAGGTCATTGTTTTCCTCAATATTCATTGGATGAAAAATTGATAGCAGACTGTTGACTATTATAAAGCAATAAGTTGCATCCTAATGATCCAAATCGAGCTATCATTTTGATGATTTTAAAACTTGGAAATCGACGTAAATTATAGAGTAAAAAAGCATTAAATTCTGAAGCCTATTCTACATCTTATAATCCAAACCCTAAAATCCTCTTTATCTTTTTCACAATGCTTTTTTCCTGTATAAGTACACAAAAAAAAAAAAAAAAAAAAAACATTCACCGTCTCTCATGGTCCCTCAAGTCATGAAAGTATTGTGAGTCAGCCTAGCATGGACATAAAACAATCTGCTTTGGATCTTTTGCTCTATATGCTTTAATCCATTGTACTATAATAGCTGTATATACTAAGATCAAACAACAAATATGTCAGTCTAAGATTTAACTTAGTCCTGAAGAATATGTTTGGTTGGTAGAATGAATAAGTAGAAATAAAATTACAATTCCTAAAGATTATATATATATAAAGAAATTTCAAATATTATTTTATTTGTTATATTTAAGAATATAGCTTGAAATACCAATATACTTTTATCCTTGTCTACAATTTCACTATTGGGTAGGATGTAGTGAGTAGAGTATAACAATTGTCCAATAAGATGTAGAAATAGCTATTCTTTTTTATATTAAGAAGGAATCCAATTCTTTATTTATCAGTAATAAAAATTATGCGAAATAGTTTTTTCATTTTTAATAATAAACAAAAATAAGTGATAGCTTTGTAAGGAAAGAATAATGGGCAATAGTATCGTGTACATCCTAACTTTACACCTTTTTTCAATCATATACCTTAATTTTAAACTTATCATGTTATACACCTAATTAAAACTTTGCTTGTTCAAGCATGCACCTCTATTGTTTACCTATTATATCGTTAGTGTCTAATAAATATAATTAGCCAATTATTACACGACACATGTATTTACTTTTCTTTTTTCTCTAAGTTAGCTTTTTATTTATTCATGTCAACTGCCCTATAGGAAAATGCATTTACATGTCATAAAAAAAAATAAACAAAGATTAAAACAAAATAGAAAGTAGAAATAGATCACTCAATGTCTCCTTCCCTTTCACATTAAATTGGAACTTATCCTTTCTTTCACATTCCAAAAAAACCCAACCCCAAAATTTGAAACCTATAAAATTGAAGCCACTTCTCCCTTGTGTATAGAGCAAACCCTAACCCTAAATGTCCTTACAAAAAAAATCAACTAGTTGGAGAAATATAAACATTGAAACCTTAACTTTGTAAAGTGAAAAAAAGCAACTCTTTGAATCTTTGTTCTCAAATCGAAAAAATCGAAACTGTAATAAACAAAAAGCAAGAAGAGATTATAAGGAGATTCCTAGGAAAAAGATATTAGCATTGCATTCTGTTGGCCTATCGGAGTCTTCTTGTATTTATAGTGGTTTGAGTGTAATATGCAAGCGGTCTCTATTAATCACTTCCATTTTTTGTATTGGCATGTGGCTATAGGGTAGATATTGAAGTAGTTGGTGCCTTGTACTTGTCACATTGAAGTTAATCGAGATATTATAAAATTATATGAAAGTGTAGAAAACTAAGTTGCAACTTTTATGAATTTTTTATCAACTCATGCCTATGTAGAAATATTGTTGTAGTGCAGAAAACAGAATTTGTAGAAATACTATTATTATGCAAAATTGTGTAGATGTAATATGTACTTTAAAGAGGATTTGGATTTGGCTTTTGTTGCTTCAAGTTTCATGGCATGTGTCTTACGAAAACCATTTTCAAATTTATTTTACCAATTATATACTATATCTACTATTTTACAATTTTGTTAGTTTATAAACCATTTTTAATTCTATTGTACCAATTAGCACTCAATGTTTCAATATGAATGGGGAGGGGATAATGAGTGATCGATTTCCTTTATCTATTTTCTAATTTGTCTTAATCTTTGCTTCTTCTTTTTTATTTTGCTAATTTGGAAATGCTTTTTCCTACATGGAAGCAGACTAGGAGAAAAAAAGAAAAGAAAATACATATGTTGTATAATAATTGGCTAATCATGCTTATTGGACTAACAACGTAATAGGTAGACAACGAAGGTATATGTTGGGACAAGTAAAGTTTTAATCGAGTGCATAATAAAACAAGTTCAAAGTTGAGGTATATGATTGAAAAAGAGGTGTAAAATTAGGGTATGTGTAGTACCATTACCCTAAAGAATAACAATTCAATTTCACACTTTAGCCAACATAGTATTTTAAAGAAAGTTAGACGGTCTCTCCTATTATTCTTATAAACCATCTTTGTATGTCTAAATAAAAACTAATACATAATGTGCTTATGATGTATGTGTGTAAAAAATTGTTGATAAAAGCAATGTAAATAACCACTGCATATATTTTTACTACCTTCTCATCTTGATGTATTACATTAAAACTAACTCAAGAGACAATTGATGCTATCTAAGATAACAGGTAGCTCTAGCTTAACAAGTATTTTACCAATATATTCTCTTTTAGCAGTGTTCATGATTGGATTTGATTCGATCGAAGGGCCAAACTAAATTGTATTTAAAGTGGCTCGATTCAGACCTTTGGTGAGTTGCACTGTTTTAGATGCCGTTTAGTTGTATTTAGCTCGATTCTGTTTGATTAGCTCAAATCACCTTAAAAAACATCTAGTTGTCTTTATCACATTTTATTATATATAATATACACTTATTGTTGAACCAAAGGTTCATTAATTAATTTTGATTAGAACAAAACAAAAATGGATGATTAAACTAAATTTTATTTGACTATATTAAGTTAATTGAATAAGATCGATTAATTTGCTTAATAATTAAATATATCAATTGACTCTACAAGATATTTAATCTTTTGAGTATTTGATCAAATGATCTTGAAAATGAATTGCAAAGTATATTTGTTTGTTGTTTGTTAAAGTTGATTTGAGATGATACTTCGCCTATCAGCATGACGACATAAGGAAGAACCAGGTTAATGATATAAAATCCTAGATAACAAAAAGAAAAGTTCTTTGACCTTAAAAAGTTGACATACCAGTACACTTGTTGATGTTCATGTTGATAGTACATTTGCTTACCATCGTGTCAATAAGCTTGTTTCAACTAGTTATTGGAGTATTTAATGTATAATAACGGGAAGAATTAAATGAGATGATATAAATGCTCAATAATCTGACTAAGGATAAGAGAGAGTTGATCTTTTACTACAGTATTCCAACATTTTTTTATACTCTTATTGTTGTTGTAACCTAATTTGCTAATATTTAGAGAGATTTGAAGTGTAGTGCTTGTGAGCTATTAGTTGCTAAGTATTGAAAGTTAAAAAAACTACACCAGTAATACTTGAGATTGAGTCTTGTGTTGTGAGTTAAGATTGTGATTTATATTAGAAGTTGTGAGTATGAAACTTATGTAATCAAGTTTATATTTGTGCAGCTCTTAAAGTTTAGATTGAGAAATCAATAAAGTGGTGTGAAGTCTTTGGTTTGAGGTATTGTGTGTCTGTAAAAAATAGGGGGCGATTCAAACTTTACATTAAATTCGGGCTTAATCTTCTTTATTCCTATCTCTTTTAATTTCCACATTTATTATTGTTTCATCATTGTCTTTATCATACTTGTTACTATATTTAATTGGTAATTTTGAAAAGGATTGCAATTTGTCCAAAAAAAAAAAAAAAAACTCAATATTAAGGAACAAGTCCTTGTTAATGGCTGTCAGATCAACAAAAGTCTAAAACCAGCTATCTAGTGTTCTTCACCTATTGCTATAATTTTCCTTTTCTTCTCTTTTTAGATTATAACCTACATAAATAGATATCAAAACAAAAATTTAAGGATAATAATTTTTCTTACATAAGCTTAATTTGCTACTCATATTTATCATGCAGACTTTTTGCTCGATCATCAACATTATATAATATGCAAGTTGAATAGACATTAAATTGAAAAAACAGTAAAATATAAAAGAACCCGATGTATTGCTCATTGTTATCTAATGTGATACTAGCTGACAATATACAATAGTAGTAGTCTTTAGGAAATTAAAAGTAAGAAGGCTTAAATTGTCATGAAACATTATAAAAATAAAGTTCTAGCCTACAAATAAAGACTAAATTTTAAACAATTTATGGAAACTAACCTCATATATTGCATTCAACTTCTAAACTCCTCGATCAACTTCATAAATTTAACATCAAGCATTCTCTTTTTTCCGTTTTAAATATTCATAAGCGAAATGCAAATTAGAATAAAGAGGAAAAATAAATAATTCAATACCTATATTATTACATCATATAAATATGTAACACATAAAAAATATTTAAAAGTTTTGTTAAAATTAAAGAGGAAGTGGTCCGTTCAAGGGATCGTGAAGGCTAAATTGGCAATTTTTGATCCCTTTAACAATCTAAACAAAAATTATTTTTTCCTACGACGCCTTGTGAACCAAGTAATTTTTCTTACGTTGTAAAATACGGTACAGGCCTTAACGCTTCCTTCCTATACCTTAATTTATATTTCTAATTTTTCTTTATGGCTATCAATTTTTACTACAATCTCAATAATATTTTCGAAACATATGTTGCTATGCTTCCTGATACTTTCTTAATCTCTAATATTTGAAATGCTACACTTGAACAGGAAAAGAAAAAGAGTAACGTACTCTTCTTTTTGGTAAAGTGTAATAAACATTACAAACTGTGAAAGATTTATCTTTTAAGATCTTAAGAATAAATTATTCATTAGATAATATATATGATGTGTAAGTATATATAGTGTATTGAATTCAAATATATAGGATTGGTAATAAGTAATCACTTAAAAATTTATTATTAATATTATTATATATTTAAATATGATTAATAGTTATAAATTAAATATATATGTATGATGTATACTACTAATCGAATATTTTTTCTTTAATAGGAGCCTAACAAACGTTACTAGGAAACTTAACCAAAGATAATGATACTACCCGGTCCTCATTGAGTCATTTGTATCTATAAGCATTGGATCTCGATTAACAAATCTCTCGAGTGAGGAAGGAAAGGATTCACAGGAAAAGGAAAAAGATAAAAAAAAAAAAAAAAGAAGAAGAAGAAGAAGATAACAAAAGCATTCTATTTAAAAAAAAAAGAAATAATAATACTGCATGTCATTGTCCACGTCACCTCCATCTCCATCACAAATAAAATTATTGAAGAAATAGACGACGGAACCGCGTTCTTCGGTAAATGACTGCTCTTTGGTTCTCGCGAGCCCAAACGGTAGCTTCACATTGATTTGGAGTCTGGACCATGACTTGGGCTGAGGTCTTAATCCATTTTCCTTAAACCCGACCGCATGGTTTAGATCTGGTTGAAGTGAGAATCCAACACTGACCGTCTTTGTAAAAATAACAATGACAATTCGGGTCAGTAGTTATGTACTCAACATCAAGAAAGGAAAACTTTAATTGTCCTGTAGCTGCTTTGCTAGGTGGGCCTATGGGACATAAGTCCAAGATCCAGACTCTAGATTCAGATTCAACTTATAGCCTCAGATTTGTAATTGAAAGGTTTCATATCATGTTATGATGTTAATATTTAGCACATTTGTAGCTAAAATATAGCACTCCTCACTTGGACTTGGCCAAAAGCCCCATACATAACCTAAACTTAGAAGTCATGAGACGATTTCGTGTTTTAAATGTTTTAAGTGATGTAAGTTGAGTATAAGTAAATATATATTTACTTTTTAAGTTCAAATAAAAAATAGACCATACGAGTTACTATAGATGATTTATACGGAGGGAATATATTTACTTATAAATACAGGTATTTATAACATAACTAATGTACTGATATTAAGAAATCAACATTTTCAATATTCAACAAAACTCATAAAAAAATATTTATCCTTAAATTGTACTACTTAGAAACATACAAGCTATATTATCCTAAAAAACATACATACAGCATCTCAATCTTGGTTGTATAAATTAAGCAATAAAAAAGAATGCTTGGAGTCCTTAAAAAGAAAGAATTTGGGCTTGTGTGCTATAGTAAAATCTTAATTCTCTAAAATAAATCATCAAATTACATAGAACTTACCATCCTATCTCAGCCCCACAATATAATTCAATTAACATAATAAATCAAAGATGAAGGCAACGGTTCAATCCACTTCCATGGAATCATTTGCAGGATATGATGTAATATTTGAAAGGGACACGTGTTTTTCTCCATGCATAAATGTTGCCTCTCTTTTTCAAGCCCAGCAGCCTCTGTCTGTACCAAGATGTTCTAGTTTCCCTTTTTTTGTTTTCTTTTTGGGTAAAACACTCCACATCTTCTAGTTAGCTGTTTTGCTTGTTTCTCTTACTCGATACCGCATTGCAATAGACAAGTACTTGAACCTTAATTTACTTGCGACTTGTGAGTGAGGGCGAGCATTCGAAAAATTATTGCACTCTTGAACACCTAATTAAATTAGTCCCACAATGGATTGGATCTGTTTAAATTTTTATGATCTGCTCTCTTTGGTTTAAGTTCATGGTATAATATATATCCGTCCTCGATCCTGTATTGTGCATACCGTAAGTTTTATGTTCTAGTATTTCGACCTCCTATACTTTCTCAATATAGGTAAGATACCTCATACCTAATATGTAAATATATGTAATAGATACAATTAACTTTTAACAAATATTATCCAATTCCAGCCAAATCAACCAGACGTATAAATTGTTATTCTAGTTTAACTCCTTATAATAAGATAATTATACTTGTGCAGTGTGCCGCATTTTTAATTTAAGTTAGTATTATAGTTTAAGTTTGCTGAATTTTGTTGTTATATTGTGTGTTTTTTTTTTTTTTTTTTAAGAATTCTATTAGTTAAGTTTGCATTTATTGTTATTCATACTTGAAATGATTTTGGTCACAGATAATTATGAAATGCAAATTTTCTTTAAGAAAAAATAAAAGATTGCACATTTATTAGGATTCTTTAAAACTTATAGTTTTGAAGATTCAAGTGATCATATGATTTTGGAAGGTCAAAGAATGATTCTATTCCAAATTATAGAGTTACAAGATAGTTGTTTCTATCTAACTCACGCCATACCATTTACCTATTTTTTGGGATCTCTTAATACCTTATCTAATTTCAGCATCCAAATCGTTTTTTTTTTTTTTCATTTTTTCTTTTTCTTGTTAGAAAAGTACTTGTCATGAAAAGTGATTTTAGTGAAAAATGTTTGACGTGAAGAGTACTTGTTATGCAAAGGTTGGCTTATTTTCTAAACTCTTGCTTCTTATGCAAAGCGTAAGTACTTTATTTATTTATTATTATCCTGGTTTGAATATTTATTTTTCATCTGACTTATTTTGGATTTCTACGTAATGATGATTTCCTAGTTTATTTGTTTCTTTTTCTTGGAGCTTATTTTCAACCTATAAATAGGCTTAAGCTTGTGATAGTTAGATCAACAATGAATATAACTTCAATATCGGAATACATAATTTAAGAGATCGTATATTCTCTTTAGTTCTTTTGAAAAACTTCTATCTTATTAACAGCTTAGTTCTTGCATGCAATAATTATTTATTTGTGTGTACAAGTCTTGGTTCTTTATAATCAATGAATGAATTAAAAGTCATCCACTCAATTATACCTTTAGTTCTTGGGTTGTATAACTTCAGTTGAAATGTTTACACTTTTGGTTCTTGGTTTGCATTGCTCAACGGGTTAAAGTCCTATTTTCAACTTAATATTCCAATCTCGATGTTGAGTGCCGAGATTGATTTTCAAGGTTTGCATCATTTTGATATTAGAGCTTTTCATGTGCTCAAAATCTTTTAACTAGAAATCATACACTAATTGATGAAATGAGCTACTCTTTTAGCAACGTATAGATAGGTATGGCTCACAATTTATGCGACAATCATGTTATGAACAATTCAACATGATGCACAGATATCAAATGACAGTGTTTATCGTAATTAGTGAAAGGATCGATAAGATGATGGGGGACCAAATTCCATAATCCAGAGGACTTATTTTACCTAACAAGTTATTAAAATCTTGAAGTTTGATTGGGTTTGTATAACTTATATGGTTAGATATCTCCTTTTGATGTCATCTTTACATGGCTGAGTTCTTGTGGACTATTACACTGCGCCATTGCATGGAGTGCATGATATATTATTATTATTTTATTTTATTTATTCAGTTATTAGTTATTCGTTTTATTTTTTATTTATTAGTCATTAAGGATTTTGTTTTAGGTTTATTATTTATTATGTCCTTATGTTTAGTTGTTATTTTACTTCTATACTCTTAGCGCTAACAAGGTTTTTAGACTTTATATTTTGCTGTAATAAATAAAGATTGACCATAGTTGATATTACTAAAACGCTAAAAATTTTCTTTTAACTCCATTCATGTTAACTCTCACATAAGATTGTGGCAAACAATTCATTTAATCTTTTTGTGCCTCATATTAGTTACACTAAACTTTTCAATTTTTCTTGGTGCATCCTTTTGCTTATTAGTATTATAAACTCTAAAATCATAAAACATAAGAATAGAAAATCTTAAATCTTTTATGATCATAAACAACAAAATGTGGATTAAAATATGGAATCCAATCATATTATATTGGTATTAGAGCTTAAGATTGCCATAAAGAAATTTAAGGATTTCTTGCTATCATGACCCTAGAGTTGGAGTGTGAACCATAAGTAGGCAAGTGCAAGAGAGGTATGTAAGGTGCTGCATCAAGGCATTTAAGATGCAATGTTGTGGTTCCCATGTAGTGGTGTGGTGTATGGTGTGCATGTATAATGGGTTGAGTGGTAAGGCTTCCATAAGGTGCTTTGTTGGTTGATGTAAGGTCACTCATTGTATATGTGCACCTTTGTGGTCAACTAGTAATGCTAATATGTAAGTGGGTGTACATAGCATGTGTGTATTAGTTATGCAGAATGTGCCTAGTTGGTTAGGCTAAGGCATACAAGGGGTGCTAGTAGTAGTGTATTAGAGTAGGCACACAAAAGCAGGCATATATATATCGGTGTACAAGTTGTGAGCGGGTGTATGCTTATGGATCATATATAGGGAGGGTGAGCTAGTAGTAGTTTATGGTGTGCACTCGTGGTAGTATGCAAATGTGTGTACTAAGGCATGTATGGGTACTCAATTAAATAGTATGGGGCACCTAACGTGCTTGTTGGTGGTGTATAGAGGTGCTTCTTTTAGGCACTTATGTGTTTGGTTAGAGTGCTCAGGTAGCATGAGTGAATGGCTTGACTAGTGTGCTTTAAGTGTGACATAGGTGCTCTTAAGTGGCTATTGTGCATTAATGTGGTAGCATGGGCCTATATATTGGGTCTTAATGTGGTTATAAGTAAGCTTTTGTTAACTTATCTTATATCTTGAATTATTGAGTTACTTCTATTAATCATATCAAATGAGATAGGGTTAGGAGAGTTGTCCAACTTTATGGGCCGATAAAGGGCAAAGAAGAAGAATTGATGTGCTTAAAACATCAATAGATCAATCTATGAGAGAACTAATTGAATTGATAAGAACCTTTATGGAGCATCAAGATGAATTTTTTTTAGCCTTAGGAGCTTGCTTGGAGAATGCAATAAGGGGTGTTGTGCATGGGAAATTTTCCTCAGCTCTTGCGCATTTTCGATCTAACATTCATTTACACTTGTGTTCATTTAAAACATGTGATTTTGACATAATTAAGCGCAATTCTTTATCGTTTTTATGTAAATTACATATTTTTAATGGAGAATATTAGAAGAACCCCAAATCTAAAGGCAAAGCTAACAGTAAAATTGTAATTAAAATTTCCATTTAATTAAATTTCAAAAATGCAATATGTGTAATTTACTAAAATGACCTTACTTATATTTAATTGAATTAGGGCATTTAAGTTATTATTATATAAATATTCAATGGTGGAATTTAATTAAATTACTCTTTTAACCTTAGCATACCTCTTCATAAGTAAGGATAAGGAGGCAGTTTAGTATTTAATATAACGTTGAAAGGGAACATTGGCTATAAGAGATACTAATGGAATTAATTAGAAAAGTCTAGAATTAAAATCACCCTCTCTTTCCTCTCTCAAAGCCTACATCAATCCTGAGCTTATTAAGAGTAATACCATACCAATCCTCTAATGTTGAAAAAAAAAAAGTATCCATTATGGGGAGATCGATGAACTCGAGTAGTCAAGCTTTTAAAAGAAAAGCTCTATGAAATGTCATCATGAAAAATCCCTTATGGAGGAGACGTTACACTCTAAACGAATGCAAATTACAAACATTGGGAAGCCATACTTTTAGAATATAATGGCCATAAAAGACAATTTTGTGGTTGTAACAGTGGAAGGTTCAAACAATTGGAGATTCACTATCATTTAACCTTCAAAGAAATGATTTCAATCAAGTGTGCTATTCAAACTTTTGAATATCATCTTACGAGATCTCATTTTAAGATCAAATTGGATATGTATTCCTTTCCCAAGATGCTATGATTCAAACAAATGATTATATCCAATCTAGAATTGTAAAGGTGTCAATAATCTTTTCCAAATACACTTATGAGGTTATACATATTAAGGGAGAAAAAAATGCTATTGTAGATTTCCACTCAAGGCCCCAACAAATAAGAGGTTGGGAAAAATTTTCTTCTTACAATGACTTAATAGAAACATTTAATTACTTAGGGGCCATCATCTTCCTCAAATCTTCCTCCTCATATAAGCTAAGAAGATATTGGAATACAAAACCTTCAGAGCTCATAGATATTATTGCAAGTGTAAAATTTATGGAGCAAACTCAAAAGATAATTTGATATTATTAGCAATTAACGTCCAGAATGTATGGAGGATTAAATCTCAAGCCATTTGATCTATACCCAAATTTCCATTCATCTACATGTCTTTGGATCTAAATCACAGACCTAGTTTCCACCAAAGCTCAAATTGTTTTATTGGTACTTTTTTCATCATTACACAATTATTGTACGAATTCCTACCTATGAAAGCATACCAAATCTTTCAAAAAGCTAGATAACAAATAAGAACCATCTTCCTCACTTAATAGAGCTATTATGATGGTTTATACCATCACAAATTTGGAAAGAAATCATTATCAAAAGAATCACCTTATAGTTGCTAATTACTTTAAAACGAACATGTTTAGCATCAAGGTCATCATGTGGCTAAGCAAAAGAATGGGTGAGCAAGAACAATTTTACATATAACCTTATTGTTTCCTATAACATCATTGGTAGTGATGTTTATGACATTAGAGAAAATGATGACTAGGGAACTCTAAAGAGAAATCTACGTTGCCAATCTCACTATCCTAAGAAAAATATAGCCTAGACTATTTGAGGTAAAAGTATCATGGGATTTTAATAGTGACTATGAGGAAATAAAACCATAAATAAATGTATCCTTAAGAGTATCAACAAATGCCAAAAAACTAAGGGAGAGAAAAAATGGATTTGAATGAAAATATAGTTGATTTTGAAAAAATCTAGTTGGATATAATCAATATTTAGGTAAAAATTCAAGCTACTCAATAGATTGCAATCTATCACCTTCATAAGAGCCAATAAATAGTTGACAAATAATTACTCATGATCCATGTGTGTTTACCCTATCTTTTGATTTGAATTCTTAACTTTAACTATTTTATTGACTTTATAGTCAATTCTGCCCTTGTATTAATCTTCTATTTTTCAAGTACAATAATGGTGTGTATTTTGGAAACCTTTTCAATAGCCTTTTGTATTGGTTATGTATGTGATGATTACAAATCCCATGTCGGTTTATGTATTATTGCATATTTTAATAGCCTTTGTATTTGCACAACCCTACATCCCAGAAAGCCATTACCATATGTCAGCCCTATGAGCTAATATGCTATGGCATCTAATAACTTGCCACTTGTCTAAATTCCACAATAAATAGAAACCACCAATCTCTCATTAAATTTCTTTTTCAAACGATAAATAAGAGTGTATATTTCATCACTTAATTCAAACTCATTACACCTGTTATTAAACAATTCAATTATCGAAAACTCTTTAAATATCTAACATTTAACTTTAAAGGAATCATGACTCTAAACTAAATGTAACATACTCCAAATAAAATAAATTAAAAGTAGGGAATCATTTGTGACCCCTACAAGTCCCAAAAATAAATACATAAATAGAAAGAAATTGTCCAACCTTCAATAACTATAACATCTAAAAACTTAATTCATTTTCATCCACTAGGTGAAACCCATCCCATCATCAAAATAATAGCATCTTGTCTCCTTGTCAAAATAATAATAATCATAATCTTAATCTTAATCTTCATAGTATTTATTACTTTCTATGTTACCCAAACTTGAAATTAAAAAACCACAAATCTTCAAAGAGTAAACTATGCCTAATATAAAACACAAAATCGCATTCGCATGTTAATCATATAACAAGTTTCACATGCATTTATAAGTAGAACAAATGCAACAATCACACTTTAATTATTTTTCTTTTAACTAATAAACAATATAGTTCCAACATCTTGAAACTTTGAGTAACTCGTGACTCATAGGCTTACTATATATACATACGTATATAATAATGTTGATGTGGGTCCTATCCATCACTCAAGTTACCATTCCTAAATTTAGTTAGGTCGTCTCAATACAAAACTCCCATCAATTGAGTTGCATACGATCACTAGATACCTCACTAACCTATTAGACCCTACCAATAGGAGATCAAAGCCATACACACACAGCATAATAATTTAAAAAGTCAAGTTTAATTTAATTCCAATTAATGAATTATACTAGACAAGCATATGTGCTGTGCCTGGATCCAAAGAGTAATTGCTACTGTTTTTTGTGTCTACACCAAGAGTAAGTTCAAAATCAACACCTAGTAATAAATAAAGTAAGTTTAGGATTTACTTTCTAAAAGGTTTTTTCATGTCCTTTCTTAGATTCCAAAATCGTACTTGAATCTTAGGTATTTATGTTTTTAGGACAATTTTAGAATCTTAAGTTGATTTAGATTGGCTTAAGTTATGATATAGAAGTCTATAAAGTAAGGAAAGAAGGACTAGAAGATGGAGCGATTACACGACTAGGAATTATGGCTGTGTACCAAGGCTGTGGTTCCTATTCTGAAGTTTATGAAGGACCACAGCCGTAGATCTTAGTCATGATCCTCTCTTACCTAAATTTTCTCCTCCTCGTTCTTGTACAACTCAACACGACTCTTAGGGACAAATAAGGTCACAATTACGATAGTAGTCTTTAGCCGTGTTCTCCTCGAAAACTGATCTTCTCCTTCAATCTCCACTCCAAATCATCCTTTCAACACCAATCACCACCTCTAACATACTACCTAACCTCCATATAACTTGAAACAGTCCCTCAAACACCAAGATCAACCAATCTATTGATTCAAACATACACAAAATCAACCATAATCTATTTTACTGCCATGAAACTAACATAAAACTTCAAATAAAAGGGTCTTTATGCGTTTCCTCACTATAACGACACCTAAAGATCAAATTTACACCTTCATCAAGCTGTAATTCTCATAGATCCAATCAAATTTATCACTCTTTTTAATGGAAAAACATATATTCAAAATATGCACATACTTTCAAATTATTGGTAAACCCCAAAACTATTGATCAAAAGAAACTAAATAGCAAAAATTTTGGAACTTTAAAAATAATTTAGAAATATATGCATATTTTTAAAAGTTATTGATGCTTAAGAGGATCATTAATGCCAAATTAATAACTCTTACACTGTGTTCACTTATTACTTACCACACCGTTGATTACAATGTTTGGTTACTTTTCCCTTCCCATAATCTCTATTCTATTGAATTGTGATTCCCTCTAATCTCCGAATAGGCATTATTTACCAAGTACTAAGATTATTGATTCATTTCATTTTCCATTTTTATTACATCTAACTAAACACTATAATATTTATTGATACTTTACTACATCTATATTCCATTATAATATAATGGCTCCATTTAATGAACTAAATATGTCATAAAAGTATATTATTGAAATATTTATCCTATAATTCATATATAAAATTTAATTTACTAAATAAATAATAATTACTCAATTTCAAGCCACCACAAATTAGGGGCTTTTGATCTCGTCAGAATTTTTAAGGGGAGGATTTAATTAGGTTTACCTTAAAGCTTCTCTAATGACAATATATGCACAAACTATCTGAATCTGATATGAGAACTTCCATTAGAATCATTACTGAGTAATAAATTTCTTATGAACACTAATTTTTGATTACACACTGATGAAGACATAAGATGCCCTAGAGCTCCCCTCTGACCACACCACATGGGATGGGATACAAGTTAACCTAAAAGCAACAACTAGCTTGGATTCTCATAAGTATCTGTCATTTTCTGCACATGTTCACCCAAGTGAGCAGTGATTGATCATGTCAATTTAAGAATCTAAGACGTTGGGTTTAGATTATGAGGGCCAACAACAATAAAAGTTACTTGACTTTTTGTATACATCATTTCTCACAAAATTTATTTCTACCCATGAAAATGTCCCACCATCCGGGACAGACACAGTGTTTTCATTAATTCTTGGCGTTTGCTTTATTAAGGGCTATAAATTTATTTCTTTTTTATTTTCTTCTTTCATTTTTTTTTTCCCCTTTGCCAGATGAAAGTATAAGATTGTGTTGAGATATTAAACAATTCATGTACTTGAAACATATTTTGTTGTGTTACAGTACAAAAAAATCAGTCAGCAAGTCGGCAACAAATAAAGCTTAGCAAGCACAATATTGAAAAAGAAAAAAATTAACTAAATAATAATGTCATATCGTTATTTTTTGTAATTTGACAGATTTTTAAGAGATTGTAGCCAAAGAAAAGGAGAGGAAAATTGGCTGATGTCTACGATTCCATTGTTAAATTGCTATACACAATTTTTCATGGAGAATATATTTGTAAATTAAGCAAATTAAAGCTAATTTGGGAACATAACTATATTATCAAAAGGAGGAGAAAAAGAAGAAGAAAAAAGGAAGAAGCGTTTGTCATTTCAAACTATGAAAGTTGAAAATGTAATTATGTCTTAATTAGTTGTATTTTTACATAAACGTAGTTTAATTGCTTCTTTTACATTGCTTACCTTTATATATATTATCTTTTGATTATCGTTAATGAAAATTAATGAGTGCAATACCTGCTACTTTTCAAACTCAACGAAAATTTCCAGCACATTTTTCCACAATCAACAAATTTTCGAACACAATCACAAAACATTTTCTGCTCAAGAACACTTCGAAGATCAAAATTTTCAACAAACAATGTTTCGGGCACTAATTGCAACTAAATAATGTTTCAAGCACCGATAACAACTTTTCGACTCTTGGTAAGTGTAATTTCAAACCATCAATAAAATTTTTCAAAAATTTCCTAAAATTTTCCACCGGTTCAGGAAACTAATCAAGAACAGTTTAGATATTAATAAACTAACAAATTAAACTCAACTTCCTAGTGCAAGCAATCCCTCCAACAAAACATAAACGAATAATACGGAAATCAGTATTTAAATTGTTAAATGTTATATATTGTCGAATTTTTGCATGTCAGATTATATGCCTGAATTTTGAATGTACTAAGTATCTATAGATGAGGAAATTATTATAATATAATTTTATGGACCAATCTCAAAATTAATTATATTATACTTAGGTTAATTATTTGGATTATTGATAGGATCTAAATAATTGTATCTCATTTGGGATAACTTACAGAATTCTGCATTGGTATGCTTGGAGTAGTCTTTTTTAAAATTGTTATTGACATTTTTAATCTTTCTAAGCTAGCTTAGGTGTCATTGGATTCCATTATGTATAATTGAGCTCTTTGTTCTTTTAGGTTAATACTAAATGCCAATTAATCTTATCTATTACTAGTCTGCGCAACCTAACGTAATTGTCACTTATAATTAACTATAAAAACTTACTTGTGTTGGTCATTATACCATAGATCATGTTTCCACCTCTCTAATCCCCTTCTAAACCATTCTTTTTCTCTTATTTGATTATCGTTCTATTTGCAATAGTATCTCCTTTCTATTCACGTGAGGTGCATTGATACATGTTGCATACAAGTGATACTCACAGCAAACCCATACTTTTACATTTGGTAATTCCGGTCCATTGGGAGGGTGTGATTGCATAACTGGGGAGGAAGAAATGACTTCTTAATTTTAATGGATTTTGATACATTTTCTAGAAATTGATCCCAAGAAGATAAATACTACACGAAAAAAGGAATACGGAAAAAGAGTACAGAAACTACGAGATGGATTTTATTGTACTTTCACCTTAAATAATATATTTATGTTTGATTAATAAAAGCACAATGGAAAAGTGAAAACAATAAAAGCTCCGAGTGTTACTGAATGCGAGAGAATAGCACCACAGTCAACCCATTAATTTATTTAATACCAAAAGATACTTTTGTTTTTAATCTCTTTTTCCATATATATATAACACTGTAATTCTTAGCCTATCTCCACGCAATTATTTCATTAATTAAAAGAATATTATGCTTTGATTTCTATATATATATATATATATATATATATATAGATATAGATATAGATATAAGAGTATCATAGTGACTTTAAATGTGATTTTTTTTTTAAATTTTATGTTGCTCAATTTTTTTAATTTAAAAGCATGAGTAAACTTACAGTACAGGCCTTTCTCTTTAAATTAAAAATTCACACAACATAGATTTACAAAGAACATCTGACTGAAAGAAGCGTGTAAAGAAGAAAAAAATAAAAATAAAAAAACATCCTTAGTAGAAATAAATTAAAAGGCAATCAGTACGATGAGGATTTGATCAAGAGGTCTAACGTGATAGTCTAGTTATATATAGTACATAATTAATAGAAATTGAAATGTTTCACCTCAATAATTGACGTGTCACCACTATTTGCAAATGACCCTATTATTATCAAAACTACACGATGGCATATACTTATCTTTGCTTCAACTACTTCATTTGTCATTGAACA